>OW799218.2:2500-17500 GCA_941918905.2 Xestia sexstrigata
TAACCTAACCTAACCTAACCTAACCTAACCTAACCTAACCTAACCTAACCTAACCTAACCTAACCTAACCTAACCTAACCTAACCTAACCTAACCTAACCTAACCTAACCTAACCTAACCTAACCTAACCTAACCTAACCTAACCTAACCTAACCTAACCTAACCTAACCTAACCTAACCTAACCTAACCTAACCTAACCTAACCTAACCTAACCTAACCTAACCTAACCTAACCTAACCTAACCTAACCTAACCTAACCTAACCTAACCTAACCTAACCTAACCTAACCTAACCTAACCTAACCTAACCTAACCTAACCTAACCTAACCTAACCTAACCTAACCTAACCTAACCTAACCTAACCTAACCTAACCTAACCTAACCTAACCTAACCTAACCTAACCTAACCTAACCTAACCTAACCTAACCTAACCTAACCTAACCTAACCTAACCTAACCTAACCTAACCTAACCTAACCTAACCTAACCTAACCTAACCTAACCTAACCTAACCTAACCTAACCTAACCTAACCTAACCTAACCTAACCTAACCTAACCTAACCTAACCTAACCTAACCTAACCTAACCTAACCTAACCTAACCTAACCTAACCTAACCTAACCTAACCTAACCTAACCTAACCTAACCTAACCTAACCTAACCTAACCTAACCTAACCTAACCTAACCTAACCTAACCTAACCTAACCTAACCTAACCTAACCTAACCTAACCTAACCTAACCTAACCTAACCTAACCTAACCTAACCTAACCTAACCTAACCTAACCTAACCTAACCTAACCTAACCTAACCTAACCTAACCTAACCTAACCTAACCTAACCTAACCTAACCTAACCTAACCTAACCTAACCTAACCTAACCTAACCTAACCTAACCTAACCTAACCTAACCTAACCTAACCTAACCTAACCTAACCTAACCTAACCTAACCTAACCTAACCTAACCTAACCTAACCTAACCTAACCTAACCTAACCTAACCTAACCTAACCTAACCTAACCTAACCTAACCTAACCTAACCTAACCTAACCTAACCTAACCTAACCTAACCTAACCTAACCTAACCTAACCTAACCTAACCTAACCTAACCTAACCTAACCTAACCTAACCTAACCTAACCTAACCTAACCTAACCTAACCTAACCTAACCTAACCTAACCTAACCTAACCTAACCTAACCTAACCTAACCTAACCTAACCTAACCTAACCTAACCTAACCTAACCTAACCTAACCTAACCTAACCTAACCTAACCTAACCTAACCTAACCTAACCTAACCTAACCTAACCTAACCTAACCTAACCTAACCTAACCTAACCTAACCTAACCTAACCTAACCTAACCTAACCTAACCTAACCTAACCTAACCTAACCTAACCTAACCTAACCTAACCTAACCTAACCTAACCTAACCTAACCTAACCTAACCTAACCTAACCTAACCTAACCTAACCTAACCTAACCTAACCTAACCTAACCTAACCTAACCTAACCTAACCTAACCTAACCTAACCTAACCTAACCTAACCTAACCTAACCTAACCTAACCTAACCTAACCTAACCTAACCTAACCTAACCTAACCTAACCTAACCTAACCTAACCTAACCTAACCTAACCTAACCTAACCTAACCTAACCTAACCTAACCTAACCTAACCTAACCTAACCTAACCTAACCTAACCTAACCTAACCTAACCTAACCTAACCTAACCTAACCTAACCTAACCTAACCTAACCTAACCTAACCTAACCTAACCTAACCTAACCTAACCTAACCTAACCTAACCTAACCTAACCTAACCTAACCTAACCTAACCTAACCTAACCTAACCTAACCTAACCTAACCTAACCTAACCTAACCTAACCTAACCTAACCTAACCTAACCTAACCTAACCTAACCTAACCTAACCTAACCTAACCTAACCTAACCTAACCTAACCTAACCTAACCTAACCTAACCTAACCTAACCTAACCTAACCTAACCTAACCTAACCTAACCTAACCTAACCTAACCTAACCTAACCTAACCTAACCTAACCTAACCTAACCTAACCTAACCTAACCTAACCTAACCTAACCTAACCTAACCTAACCTAACCTAACCTAACCTAACCTAACCTAACCTAACCTAACCTAACCTAACCTAACCTAACCTAACCTAACCTAACCTAACCTAACCTAACCTAACCTAACCTAACCTAACCTAACCTAACCTAACCTAACCTAACCTAACCTAACCTAACCTAACCTAACCTAACCTAACCTAACCTAACCTAACCTAACCTAACCTAACCTAACCTAACCTAACCTAACCTAACCTAACCTAACCTAACCTAACCTAACCTAACCTAACCTAACCTAACCTAACCTAACCTAACCTAACCTAACCTAACCTAACCTAACCTAACCTAACCTAACCTAACCTAACCTAACCTAACCTAACCTAACCTAACCTAACCTAACCTAACCTAACCTAACCTAACCTAACCTAACCTAACCTAACCTAACCTAACCTAACCTAACCTAACCTAACCTAACCTAACCTAACCTAACCTAACCTAACCTAACCTAACCTAACCTAACCTAACCTAACCTAACCTAACCTAACCTAACCTAACCTAACCTAACCTAACCTAACCTAACCTAACCTAACCTAACCTAACCTAACCTAACCTAACCTAACCTAACCTAACCTAACCTAACCTAACCTAACCTAACCTAACCTAACCTAACCTAACCTAACCTAACCTAACCTAACCTAACCTAACCTAACCTAACCTAACCTAACCTAACCTAACCTAACCTAACCTAACCTAACCTAACCTAACCTAACCTAACCTAACCTAACCTAACCTAACCTAACCTAACCTAACCTAACCTAACCTAACCTAACCTAACCTAACCTAACCTAACCTAACCTAACCTAACCTAACCTAACCTAACCTAACCTAACCTAACCTAACCTAACCTAACCTAACCTAACCTAACCTAACCTAACCTAACCTAACCTAACCTAACCTAACCTAACCTAACCTAACCTAACCTAACCTAACCTAACCTAACCTAACCTAACCTAACCTAACCTAACCTAACCTAACCTAACCTAACCTAACCTAACCTAACCTAACCTAACCTAACCTAACCTAACCTAACCTAACCTAACCTAACCTAACCTAACCTAACCTAACCTAACCTAACCTAACCTAACCTAACCTAACCTAACCTAACCTAACCTAACCTAACCTAACCTAACCTAACCTAACCTAACCTAACCTAACCTAACCTAACCTAACCTAACCTAACCTAACCTAACCTAACCTAACCTAACCTAACCTAACCTAACCTAACCTAACCTAACCTAACCTAACCTAACCTAACCTAACCTAACCTAACCTAACCTAACCTAACCTAACCTAACCTAACCTAACCTAACCTAACCTAACCTAACCTAACCTAACCTAACCTAACCTAACCTAACCTAACCTAACCTAACCTAACCTAACCTAACCTAACCTAACCTAACCTAACCTAACCTAACCTAACCTAACCTAACCTAACCTAACCTAACCTAACCTAACCTAACCTAACCTAACCTAACCTAACCTAACCTAACCTAACCTAACCTAACCTAACCTAACCTAACCTAACCTAACCTAACCTAACCTAACCTAACCTAACCTAACCTAACCTAACCTAACCTAACCTAACCTAACCTAACCTAACCTAACCTAACCTAACCTAACCTAACCTAACCTAACCTAACCTAACCTAACCTAACCTAACCTAACCTAACCTAACCTAACCTAACCTAACCTAACCTAACCTAACCTAACCTAACCTAACCTAACCTAACCTAACCTAACCTAACCTAACCTAACCTAACCTAACCTAACCTAACCTAACCTAACCTAACCTAACCTAACCTAACCTAACCTAACCTAACCTAACCTAACCTAACCTAACCTAACCTAACCTAACCTAACCTAACCTAACCTAACCTAACCTAACCTAACCTAACCTAACCTAACCTAACCTAACCTAACCTAACCTAACCTAACCTAACCTAACCTAACCTAACCTAACCTAACCGATTGAATTAAAAACACAAACGTTGATATCTTCGCTTCCAGACGTGCGATTTTGAAGCTGTTTTCAGCATTTTTAGACCAAACTAGGCCTCCGCCTACGTTCTGACCATATCGCACGCATTTACACGCGCGTCGGGACTTCATCCCTACTAACACTCAGGAATTTCCGAATTTTTCATAGTAAATTCTCAAAATTAATTGTTTTTCTAAATTCTTTTGCAAAAATAACGTTAGTTTATAGTTGAAATAGTCCTCACCCTTCATCCCTGAATTCTGGTCCGCGATCCGTGTCCCGGTCTCCAGGTTGTGGGGTGAAATTCTAAATTTTTTGGTTCAAAAACTGGTTTTTTGACCGAAACTCAAAATTTTTGGTCGGCACCTAATAAGTTTTATTCCTAATATCGCTAGCCCGCGCGGAGACGCGTCTCTGGACACCCCGCCCGCGCCCATAGCTCGAAAAAATTTTGCCCGCCCACCCGCCCTCTGATCTATAGGAAGAAGGTAGACGTGGGATTTTGGCAAAATTTAATTTCGTCATTTCGTTTTGCTGTACATTTTGAGGGTTTTGAAGTGTTTTGTAGGGAAATTTTTACATTTTAACTTTATATTTTGACCGAGTCTGCAAAGGCTTACGACGGAAACTATTGTTTAATTTTATTGTATTTATATCTTATCGACGACAACTATTATTTAAATTTTATTGTATTTACATCTTGATTCTATTAGTCTTTATCTTACTGTGTTCCCCCTTTACAGGGACACAGAAGAACAAATATTTTATGTGACGGTCGACTGTAAGTGTGCGACTAAAATTGTATAATATCTGCTTTTATTTATATTTTAATTGATTTTAACTTAATACTTACTGTGTCCCCCCTTTACAGGGTCACAGAAGTACCAGTGCCCGTCAGTCTCTCTCCTCACGAGCCGATATTGCTGTGCCGACCCCCTCTTTACAGGGGTCTGTTCCGATATTATCGGCTCCTAAATCCTAAATATGTTCTGCACCCCATCCAGCACCGTGAAGACCCACGGCTCTGGTAGCTCGCCGCGATTGGCGGAGAAAGCGGGACCTTCGCCTGCCGATGCGAGGAGGAGAATCTCTTTTGAAGAAGACGTCCCTTCTGCCTCGCAGGGGGTCCCTGCCACTCCGGGGACGCGCCGAGCTGCCATCGATGCCGCAAGACCGCTCAGAAAGCCTGAGGCAGGGTACCGTAGTCGTACTGAGGAAGCGAGAGCGTGCCTGAACAAGGCCAAGCTTAATATAGGCAACTCTCGCAACCTCAGGACCGACATCAAGACTGCGGTGCTCGAGGCCATAAACAGACTTTATGAGCTGGTCAAGGAGTCTGAGCGTGACAAGGGCCCGGCCGTACCCTCTGCCGCACCCGTACCCACTGCTGGCCGTAGTCCCCATCCTATTTCCGTCGAAGTTCTTGCTGGCCAGACTGAGCTCCTAAACAGTCTGAAAGAGCACATCTCGGAGTTAAGAGATAATTCCGAGAAACTGGAAAGGCTCCAGCACAGTCTGGCCAGCAAGGAAAGTGCGGGGGAGACGACCTACGCGAGTATAGCAGCCGTCAGCAAAGGCCACACCGGGGCACAAACCCTGGAGCGAACGACGCTGCACTCCGTGGTCGTCTCCTCGACACAAGAGATGGAAACAGGGGACGAAATCCTTGAAAGGGTTAGGAAAGCGGTGGACGCGAAGGAGGGCTGGGTGCGCATTGAGAAAGTCAGGAAGGCCAAAGATCGAAAGATTATCATGGGGTGCGCAACACAGGAAGAGAGACGCAAAGTGAAGGAGCGGTTGGAGGCGGCTGGAGGAAACCTCGTTGTCGAGGAAGTGAAGAATCGGGACCCGCTTCTGATTCTCAGGGACGTGTTGAAAATACACAGCGACGAAGAGGTCGTTAAAGCCCTGAAGAATCAGAACAGGGAGATTTTCCACGGCCTCGACAACGAGGACCAAAGGACCGTTATAAAGTACCGACGGAATACCCGCAACCCACACATGAATCACGTGGTGCTCAGTGTGTCCCCAATGATCTGGAAGCGGGCAATCGATGCAGGAAAACTTCGCATCGACCTCCAGAGAGTCCGCGTCGAAGATCAGACGCCACTGGTGCAGTGTACCCGCTGCCTGGGGTACGGTCACGGCAAACGCCTCTGTAAGGAGCCAGCCGACCTGTGTAGCCACTGTGGCGGCTCACACATCAGAGCGGATTGCCCAAACCGACTGACCGGTGAAGCGGCGGCGTGTGTAAACTGCACCAGAGCCAAGTTGGGGAACACTGAGCACAACGCGTTCAGTAGCGACTGCCCGGTGCGTAGGAGGTGGGATGGATTGGCCCGTGCTTCTATAGCGTACTGCTAAGGGCGTCCCCGAAACCACTACTAGGTACAACATAGTCCAGGCCAACCTGCAACGGAGTCAGCTAGCCACCAACGAACTTTTGCTCGAGGCAGCAAAGCGCAAACTCGCCGTAGCGTTGCTCCAGGAGCCCTACGTGGGTGGGGTAAGAAGAATGAGAGGTCACCGGGGCGTAAGGGTCTTCCAGAGCTCTGAGGGAGGAGAAGGGACTGCAAAGGCGGCAATAGCCGTCTTCGACAAAGACTTGGACGTCTTACAGTACCCGCAACTCACCACAAACAACATCGTTGTGGTGGGAGTCCGAACCAGAGCCTGGACGATCACGCTGGTGTCCCTCTACTTCGAGCCCGACAAGCCCATTGAGCCATACCTGGAGCACCTCCGTCAGATAGAGCGAGAGCTGGGCTCTAGCAGGTTGGTTATTGGAGGAGACGCGAATGCGAAAAGTGCCTGGTGGGGTAGCAGCAGTGAAGATCGAAGGGGTACGCAAATGTGTGGAGCGCTGGGGGAGCTGGGGCTACAGATCCTCAACACTGGGGACATACCCACCTTCGACACCATTCGGGGTGGCATCAGGTACTGCAGCCACGTAGATGTGACGGCCTGTTCGGCGGACATGCTGGACTTGGTGGACGGCTGGCGGATTGACGAGGGTCTCACGAGCTCCGACCACAACGGCATTATCTTCGGCATTAATTTAATTAAATCAATAGGCATAAACATTGAGAGGACCACTAGGGTTTACAACACAAAAAAAGCAAATTGGAGCCAGTTTCGTGAGAAACTGACACAAATTATGCAGGACAAGGATTTGACCCTTTTGGGACTCTCAAATGTTACACAGGTTCACGAGTTAGAGGTACACATTAACACATACACACAAGCAATTACACACACATCACAACACACAATTCCGGGGAAAAACAACACAGAAACACTTACCTTGCCGTGGTGGTCTGAAGAGCTCGCTGAGATGAAGAGGCTGGTCGCCACCAGGAAACGCAGAGTCAGGAACGCAGCGCCGGTCCGAAGAGCGATGGTTGTAGACCTGTACATAAAGGAAAGGGAAAGATATGAGGAAGCAGTAACGAAAGCCGCAACAGAGAGCTGGAAGGAGTTCTGCGGGAAGCAGGACAGAGAAGGGGTCTGGGAAGGAATATACAGGGTAATGGGAAGGATCGGAAAGAGAGAAGAGGATCTGCCACTACAGTTAGGTGGACAGCCGCTGGACGCGAGGGGTTCCGTGAAGCTGTTGGCCGAGACGTTCTTCCCCGAGGACCGAGAGGAAGATGATACCATAGACCATCGCCAAATAAGAGAACGGGCAGAAATGGTAAATGCATGGAGCCATGATGAACGACATGACCCACCGTTTACCCTAAGCGAGCTCGATAGGTCTATGGGATCATTCAACCCAAAAAAGGCACCGGGAGCCGACGGCTTCACGGCGGACATCTGCAGTCACGCGGTTCACTGTGACCCCAACTACTTCCTGGCACTGCTGAATAAGTGCCTGGCACTTCACCACTTCCCGAAGATCTGGAAGGAAGCAACGGTGGTTGTGCTTAGAAAGCCAGGCAAAGACTCGTACACCGCACCCAAGTCGTACAGGCCGGTTGGGCTATTGCCTGTCCTGGGGAAAGTGTACGAGAAGATGCTGGTCGCCCGCCTCAAATTTTACTTACTACCCAGGATTAGTACTCGCCAATACGGCTTTATGCCTCAAAAAAGCACTGAAGACTCCCTCTATACCCTCGTGCAGCACATCCGCACGAAGCTGGCACAGAAAAAGATTATCACGCTTGTGTCACTGGATATTGAGGGAGCATTCGACAGTGCGTGGTGGCCCATTATCAAAGTACGATTGGCTGAGGAAAATTGTCCTGTAAATTTGAGACGGGTAGTCAGCAGCTATCTCAGCGACAGGGTGGTCACGGTGAGATACGCCGGTGAAGAAAGCAGGAGAAGTACCAGCAAAGGGTGCGTTCAGGGCTCGATAGGAGGGCCCATTTTTTGGAACCTGATACTGGACCCGCTTCTGAAGCAGCTAGATAGTAGGGGTGATTATTGCCAGGCATTCGCTGACGACGTGGTGTTGGTATTCGACGGGGACACAGCACTGGAAATCGAGGGACAGGCCAATGCCGCTCTCGAACATGTTCGAACGTGGGGTGTCAGAAATAGGCTGAACTTCGCACCGCACAAAACTTGTGCGATGGTACTAACGCGAAGGCTGAAATACGACACGCCGCGTTTGAGCATGGGGGGGATCGACATTGGGATGTCCCAAGATGTTAAAATACTGGGGCTCACTATAGATGCTAAACTCACCTTCAACAAACACGTAGCTGTGGTCTGTAAAAAGGCCATAGCTATGTACAAGCAGCTGGCCAGAGCAGCCCGGGTCAGTTGGGGTTTGCACCCGGAGGTGATAAGGGCTATATACACTGCTGCAGTAGAGCCTACTATTTTGTACGCCGCAAGCGCATGGGCACCTGCCGCCAATAAATTAGGGGTCGTAAAACAGTTGAACGTGGTCCAGAGGGGGTTTGCCCAGAAGCTGTGTAGAGCCTACCGCACGGTCTCCCTAAACTCGGCACTGGTGCTGGCTGGTATACTCCCACTCGACCTCCGTATACGGGAAGCGGCTGCGCTGTACGAAGCCAAGAGGGGTGTACCCCAGCCGGTATTAGGAGGGAGGGAGATTGAGCGGATGGCTCCAGCGATAGAGGCTCCGCACCCCGCGGACCAAGTAAAACTGGAGTTCGGAAGCCTGGTAGACGAGGAACAATATAACAACCACAGCGACTTCGCTGTGCGTATATTCACAGACGGCAGCAAGATTGAGGGCAAAGTCGGAGCGTCGCTATCCTTATGGAATGGTGCCACCGAAACTAAGGCCCTCAAACTTGCCTTGCCGTCTTACTGTACCGTCTACCAGGCAGAACTTCTGGCCCTACAGAAGGCGGCAGGAGAAGTGCTCGAGAGTGGTGAAACCACGTTCGGCATCTTCAGCGACTCCATGGCGGCCCTTCAGTCAGTTGCGAACGTAAGTTCCCCCCATCCCCTGGCTGTGGAAACCAGGGACACCATCCGACGCTGCAGGCTCCAGAACAAGAGTGTCTCCTTGTTCTGGATAAAGGCCCACGCAGGGTTGGAGGGGAACGAGCGAGCTGACCAGCTGGCGAAAGAGGCCGCACTGAAGTCGAAGAAGAGGCCGGACTATGATCTGTGCCCCGTGTCATTCGTCAAGCGGAAAATCCGGTCGGAGACGCTTGACGAGTGGAACGGGAGGTACGGATCAGGTGAAACTGCCTCGGGCACCAAAATTTTCTTCCCGGACGCGGTAGCGGCGTACAAGGTCGTGCGCAAAATGGTCCCCACGAGCATCACCACGCAGATACTCACGGGGCACGGTGGGTTCTCTGCATACTTGAGTCGGTTCAAGTGTAAAGAGAGCCCATCGTGCGCTTGCGAGCCTGGCAAGGAAGAGACGGTGCTCCATATACTATTGGAGTGCCCCATCACCGCAAGGGCCAGATTCGAGGCAGAGCAGCGGCTTGGCGTAGAGCTCGTTGCGCAAAATCTCCCTAGCTTGTTAGCGGATAAAACCCGCGAAACATTTTTGGAATACTGCACACAAATTGCAACAGTAGTGATATGCAGAAACAAATAATAATAATGCTTGAGTATATAATAAGTATATAAGTTAAGTATTATTTGGTTTGTTTGATTTTTGAATTAAAAATAGAGGGGGGGGGGGATTTTGGTAGCTTTTCGTCAGTGACATGTGAGAGGTATATTTTAAAAAGTTTATAATAATTGAAGTTATAGTTTTCCGTACCGAGAGGACGTAGTCTCTCCGAATTCCTAAATGAATTAGTAAATAAAGTAACATTAGCTAATACAATAAATAAATGCACAAAACGGCTCTGATAATGTCAGAGGGCACTGGCTAGGCAGGAGTGGTTTTTAGCCGGTTCGAGTCCGGCACTACCTCGACTGTCTCACAGGAGATATTCCTGTGGGATAGTCGAGGTGTCCGTGGGGATTTCCCACTCCTGCCCAAACAAAAAAAAAAAAAAAAAAAAAAAAAAAAAAAAAACCTAACCTAACCTAACCTAACCTAACCTAACCTAACCTAACCTAACCTAACCTAACCTAACCTAACCTAACCTAACCTAACCTAACCTAACCTAACCTAACCTAACCTAACCTAACCTAACCTAACCTAACCTAACCTAACCTAACCTAACCTAACCTAACCTAACCTAACCTAACCTAACCTAACCTAACCTAACCTAACCTAACCTAACCTAACCTAACCTAACCTAACCTAACCTAACCTAACCTAACCTAACCTAACCTAACCTAACCTAACCTAACCTAACCTAACCTAACCTAACCTAACCTAACCTAACCTAACCTAACCTAACCTAACCTAACCTAACCTAACCTAACCTAACCTAACCTAACCTAACCTAACCTAACCTAACCTAACCTAACCTAACCTAACCTAACCTAACCTAACCTAACCTAACCTAACCTAACCTAACCTAACCTAACCTAACCTAACCTAACCTAACCTAACCTAACCTAACCTAACCTAACCTAACCTAACCTAACCTAACCTAACCTAACCTAACCTAACCTAACCTAACCTAACCTAACCTAACCTAACCTAACCTAACCTAACCTAACCTAACCTAACCTAACCTAACCTAACCTAACCTAACCTAACCTAACCTAACCTAACCTAACCTAACCTAACCTAACCTAACCTAACCTAACCTAACCTAACCTAACCTAACCTAACCTAACCTAACCTAACCTAACCTAACCTAACCCGTTGATATCTTCGCTTCCAGACGTGCGATTTTGAAGCTGTTTTCAGCGTTTTTAGACCAAACTAGGCCTCCGCCTAAGTTCTGACCATATCGCACGCATTTACACGCGCGTCGGGACTTCATCCCTACTAACACTCGGGAATTTTTCGAATTTTCATAGTAAATCATCAAAATTAATTGTTTTTCCAAATTCTTTTGCAAAAATAACGTTAGTTTATAGTTGAAATAGTCCTCACCCTTCATCCCTGAATTCTGGTCCGCGATCCGTGTCCCGGTCTCCAGGTTGTGGGGTGAAATTCAAAATTTTTTGGTTCAAAAACTGGTTTTTTGACCGAAACTCAAAATTTTTGGTCGGCACCTAGAAAGTTTTATTCCTTATATCGCTAGCCCGCGCGGAGACGCGTCTCTGGACACCTCGCCCGCGCCCCTAGCTCGAATAAAACATAACTTTTTCAAAAAAAATAGTTTTTTCATACATTCCTGTTAGTACCCAAAATCCACCTAAGGGATCGAATTAAAAACACAAACGTTGATATCTTCGCTTCCAGACGTGCGATTTTGAAGCTGTTTTCAGCGTTTTTAGACCAAACTAGGCCTCCGCCTAAGTTCTGACCATATCGCACGCATTTACACGCGCGTCGGGACTTCATCCCTACTAACACTCGGGAATTTTTCGAATTTTCATAGTAAATCATCAAAATTAATTGTTTTTCCAAATTCTTTTGCAAAAATAACGTTAGTTTATAGTTGAAATAGTCCTCACCCTTCATCCCTGAATTCTGGTCCGCGATCCGTGTCCCGGTCTCCAGGTTGTGGGGTGAAATTCAAAATTTTTTGGTTCAAAAACTGGTTTTTTGACCGAAACTCAAAATTTTTGGTCGGCACCTAGAAAGTTTTATTCCTTATATCGCTAGCCCGCGCGGAGACGCGTCTCTGGACACCTCGCCCGCGCCCCTAGCTCGAATAAAACATAACTTTTTCAAAAAAAATAGTTTTTTCATACATTCCTGTTAGTACCCAAAATCCACCTAAGGGATCGAATTAAAAACACAAACGTTGATATCTTCGCTTCCAGACGTGCGATTTTGAAGCTGTTTTCAGCGTTTTTAGACCAAACTAGGCCTCCGCCTAAGTTCTGACCATATCGCACGCATTTACACGCGCGTCGGGACTTCATCCCTACTAACACTCGGGAATTTTTCGAATTTTCATAGTAAATCATCAAAATTAATTGTTTTTCCAAATTCTTTTGCAAAAATAACGTTAGTTTATAGTTGAAATAGTCCTCACCCTTCATCCCTGAATTCTGGTCCGCGATCCGTGTCCCGGTCTCCAGGTTGTGGGGTGAAATTCAAAATTTTTTGGTTCAAAAATTTTTGGTCGGCACCTAGTAAGTTTTATTCCTTATATCGCTAGCCCGCGCGGAGACGCGTCTCTGGACACCTCGCCCGCGCCACTAGCTCGAAAAAATTTGCCCACCCACCCGCCCTCTTGTGTATAAGAAGGCAGACGTGGGGTTTTTGGCAAAGTTTTTAGTTTCGTGATTCTGTCTGGCTTTGCTTTTGTCAAGGTTCTTGTAGTGTTAGGTAGGGAAATTTTTACTTTTTAACTGTATTTGACCGAGTCTGCAAAGGCTTACACAATTTACGATTATTTAATTATTATTAATATTGAACTTATATTTTTTTTTTACAGATTACTATTTTTATATACTTACTGTGTACCCCCCTTTACAGGGACACAGTAGAGTCCAGTGTCTACCTCTGACATTATAAGTCTCTCCTGCCGAGCAGATATTATTTTTCGGGCTCCCACTTTACAGGGGTTCGTTTTTCTCCGTGTTATTATCGGCTGCTCGAGTACATAAACATGTTTCTCACCCCATCCGCTACCTTGAGGACTTTAGGCTCCGGTGGCTCGGCGCGATCGTCGGAGAAGGCAGGGCCTTCGCCTGCTGACGCGAGGAGGAGAATCTCTTTTGGAGACGACACTCCTTCCGCCTCCCAGGGGGGCATTGCGAATCTGGGGACGCGCCGAGCTCCTGTGGACGCTCCTGCACCGTTCAAAAAGTCTGAGGCGAGATACCGCAGTCGTACAGAGGAGGCGAGAGCTTGCCTAAACAAAGCTAAGCTTAATTTGGGCAACTCGCGCAACCTCAAAACCGACATCAAAACCGCAGTCCTTGATGCCATAAACAGACTTTTTGAGCTGGTGAAGGAGTCGGAGAAAGATAAGGCTCCTCTCGCACCTGTAGCCGTACCGGCACCCGCGCCCACTGCTGACCACGGTCCCCAGTCCAATCCTGAGGGCCTTGTTAGCCAGACTGAGCTCGTCAAGACAATGAAGGAGCACATTTCCTTAATAAAAGAGAACTCCGAGGAATTGGTCAAGTTGCGAGACAGTCTGGCTGACTGGGAAACCAAGGTCGGGGAGAAGACCTATGCTGGTGTAGCGGCCGCAACAAATCGCCACACTGGAGGAAAGGCCCCGGAGCGAGCGACGCTGCACTCGGTGGTCGTTTCCTCGACACAGGAAATGGACACAGGGGACGAAATCCTGGAACGGGTCAGGAAGGCGGTGGACGCGAAGGAGGGCTGGGTGCGAGTGGAAAAGGTGCGGAAAGCAAAACACCAAAAAATTATAATGGGGTGTGCTACAAAGGAGGAGAGGTTGAAACTCAAAGAACGACTGAAGTGTGCCGGAGCAAACCTCGTTGTCGAGGAAGTGACGAACCGGAACCCACTTCTGGTTCTTAGGGACGTATTGTCAATACACAGTGATGACGAAGTGATAAAAGCCCTTAAGAACCAGAACCGGGAGATTTTTCACGACCTCGACGACGAGGAGCAAAAGATGTCTGTGAAGTACCGGAAAAAGACGAGGAACCCGCACACTAGTGGCATTGTGTTGAGTGTAACCCCCACGATCTGGAAGCGGGCACTCGAAGGAGGCAAACTGCGGATTGACCTCCAGAGAGTGCGCGTCGAAGACCAGACGCCTCTGGTGCAGTGCACCCGCTGCTTAGCATACGGTCACGGCAAGCGTCTTTGCACAGAGCCGGCCGATTTATGCAGCCACTGCGGCGAACCACACCTTAGAGTGGACTGCCCAGTTAAGCTCAATGAAGCAGCGGCGTGCGTAAACTGCACCAGAGCCAAATTGGGGGAGCACCGACACAATGCCTTTAGCAGCGATTGCCCGATACGTCAGAAGTGGGACGCATTCGCGAGAGAAGCAATAGCTTATTGCTAAAGTTCTCGGTGCGCCCTCTTCAAAGTTCACAGACATCAGTATCATTCCGACACAGCCAGAGAGCAGACGCAGACGAATGAATGGCAACTTGAATCGCTTTCTTGGGAAACTGGCTCAAGTTATCCGGGAAAATAATTCAGTCGTAGTGAAATCATCAGGCGGTGTCGGTATGGTAACAAAACCCTGTGAGCGCTGTACAAGAATGCCAAAAAAATATATATTTTGTAAGACAAGTAACAAGTTTAATAAAAACAGTAGAAATATTAGGTCAGCATTAAAATATATGATATTTAAATATATAGTAAATATATAGTTTAGATATTGTAGAAATATAAACAAAAGATATTAAACAATACAATTATTAAACAATACATTATAAGATATTAAACAATAGATAAACTTAGGTCT